>WOVY01005849.1:0-43472 GCA_013436015.1 Rhipicephalus annulatus | reverse complement strand
GAGAGACAGAGTAGCAGACGGATGGACAGGTAGACGTACGCGTAAAGCGGTATTTGCCACAGGGTATCCGAGTTGGCGGTACTTAAGGTGTTCTCTAGACTGACGCACGAACGGATGCATAGACGAACAGACAGAACCGACTGGCAGACAGACGGACAGGTACACGAACGCGTAGAGCGGGTATGTGCCACAGGGTATACGACGCGCGAGATGGCGGTACTTTAAGTGTTCTCTAGATGGACGCACGGATGGACGCATGGACGCACAGACTGACAGACTGGCAGACAGACGGACAGGTAGACGGACGTGTAAAGCGGCTACGTGCCACAGAGTATGCGAGATGGCGGCACTTTGAGTGTTCTCTAGATGGATGCACGGACGGACAGACAGACAGACTGGCAGACAACAGGACTGGTAGACGGACGTGTAAAGCGGCTATGTGCCACAGGGTATGCGAGATGGACGGTAATTTAGGTGTTCTATAGATGGACGCACGAACGGACGCATGGACGTACAGACAGACAGACTGGCAGACAGACGGACAGGTAGATGGCCGTGTAAAGCGGGTATGTGCCACAGGCTATACGACGCGCGAGATGGCGGTACTCAGAGTGTTCTCTAGATGGACGCAAGGACAGATGCATGGACGAACAGAGAGACAGACTGGCAGACAGACGGACCCGTAAAGCGGTATTTGCCACAGGGTATACGAGATGCTAGATGGCGGTACTTTAAGTGTTCTCCGGATGGACGCACGGAGGGACGCATGGATGGACAGACAGACAGACTGGCAGACAGACGGAGAGGTAGACAGACGTGTAAAGTGGCTAATGCCACAGGGTATGCGAGATGGCGGTACTTTAAGTGTTCTCTAGATGGACGCATGGACGGACGCATGGACAGACAGACAGACAGACTGGCAGACAGACGCTCAGGTAGAGAGAGAGATATAAACATGCAAGGAAGGGCAGGGAGGTTAACCTTACGCACATCCGATTTGCTACCCTGCACTGGGTAGAGATAAAGGGGAGAAAAGAGGTTGCAGAGAGATGAGAGATACACACAATCACGAGTACTCTCGGGGAGCACTCACAGTCTACAGGCGGTCGCTCAGGTTTGTTAGGTAGACGGACGTGTAAAGCGGCTATGTGCCACAGGGTATGCGAGTTGGCGGTACTTCGAATGTTCTCTAGATGGGCACACGGATGGACGCACGGACGGACAGGGAGACAGACTAGCAGACTGACGGACAGGTAGACGGACGCGTAAAGCGGTATTTGCCACAGTGTATGCGAGATAGCGGTACTTTGAGTGTTCTCTAGATTGACGCACGAATGGACACATGGACGAAAAGACAGGCAGACTGGCAGAAAGACGGGCAGGTAGACGGACACGTAAAGCGGGTATGTGCCACAGGGTATGCGAGATGACGGTATTTTGAGTGTTCTCTTGATGGACGCACGGACGGACAGAGAGACAGACTAGCAGACGGACGGATAGGTAGACGAACGCGTAAAGCGGTATTTGCCACAGGGTATACAAGTTGGTGGCAGTTTAGGTCTTCTCTAGATTGACGCACGAACGGACGCATGGACGTACAGACAGACAGACTGACAGACAGACGGACAGGTAGACGGACGCGTAGAGCGGGTATGTGCCACAAAGTATGCGAGATGGCAGTACTTTGAGTGTGCTCTAGATGGACGCACGGACGGACCGACAGACAGAATAGCAGACGGACGGACAGGTAGACGGACGCGTAAAGTGGTATTTGCCACAGGGTATACGAGATGCGAGATGGCGGTACTTCAAGTGTATTATAGATGGACGCATGGGTGGACGCATGGACGAACAGACAGACGGACAGGCAGACGGACCCGTAAAGCGGTATTTGCCACAGGGTATACGAGATGCGAGTTTGCGATAGTTCGAGTGTTCTCTAGATGGACGCATGGACGGACGCACGGACGGACAGACACACAGACTGGCAGACAGACGGACAGGTAGATGGACGTGTAAAGTGGCAACGTGCCACAGGGTACGCGAGATGGCGGTACTTTGAGTGTTCTCTAGATGGATGCACGGACGGACTGACTGACAGACTGGCAGACAGAAGGACTGGTAGATGGACGTGCAAAGCGGCTATGTGCCACAGGGTATGCGAGATGGCGATACTTTGAGTGTTCTCTAGATGTACGCACGGATGGACGCATGGACGAACAGACAGACAGACTGGCAAAGAGACGGACAGGTAGACGAACGTGTAACGCGGTAATGTGTCACAGGGTATGCGAGATGGCGGTACTTTAAGTGTTCTCTAGATGGACGCACGGACGGATGCACGGATGGACAGAGAGACAGACTAGCAGACGGACGGACAGGTAGACGGACGCGTAAAGCTGTATTTGCCACAGGGTATACAAGTTGGCAGTACTTTGAGTGTTCTCTAGATGGACGCACGGACGGACATACTGACAGACTGACAGACAAAAAGACTGGTAGACGGACGTGTAAAGCGGCTATGTGCCACAGGGTAAGCGAGATGACGGTAATTTAGGTGTTCTGTACATGGACGCTAGAACGGACGCATGGACGTACAGACAGACAGACTGGCAGACAGACACACGGGTAGACGGACACGTAAAGCGGGTATGTTCCACAGGGAGTACGACGCGCGAGGTGGCGGTACTTTAAGTGTTCTCTAGATGGACGGACGCACGGATGGACAGACAAACAGGCTGGCAGACAGACGGAGAGGTAGACGGACGTGTAAAGTGGCTATGTGCCACAGGGTATGCGAGATGGCGGTAATTTGAGTGTTCTCTAGATGGACGCACGGACGGACAGACAGACAGACTGGCAGTTAGACGGACAGGTAGACGGACGTGTAAAGTGGCTATGTGCCACAGGGTATACGAGTTGGCGGTACTTTAAGTATTCTCTAGAATGACGCACGAATGGACGCATGGACGAACAGGCTGGCAGACAGGCGGACAGGTAGACAGACGCGTAGAGCGGGTATGTGCCACAGGGTATACGACGCGCGAGATGGCGGTACTCAGAGTGTTCTCTAGATGGACGCACGGACGGACGCATGGACGGACTGACAGACAGACAGACTAGCAGACGCACGGACAGTTAGACAGACGCGTAAAGCGGTATTTTCCATAGGGTATACGAGATGCGAGATGGCGGTACTTTAAGTGTTCTCTAGATGGACGCATGGATGGACGCATGCACGAACAGTCGGACAGACTGGCAGGCAGACGGACAGGCGGATGTACCCGTAAAGGGATATTTGCCACATGGTATACGAGATGCGAGATGGCGGTTCTTTAAGTGTTCTCTAGATGAACGCACGGATGGACGCTCCGACGGACAGAGAGACTGGCAGACAGACGGACAGGTAGACGGACGTGTAAAGCGGCTACGTGCCACAGGGTATGCGAGATGGTGGTACATTGAGTGTTCTTTAGATGTATGCACGGACGGACAGACAGACAGACTGGCAGACAGAAGTACTGGTAGACGGACGTGTAAAGAGGCTATGTACCACAGGGTATGCGAGATCGCGGTACATTGAGTGTTCTCTGGATGGACGCACGGATGGACGCATGAACGAACAGACGGACAGAGTGGCAGACAGACGGACAGGTAGACGGACGTGTAAAGACGCTATGTGCCACAGGGTATGCGAGATGGTGGTGCTTTGAATGTTCTCTAGATGGGCGCACGGACGGACGCACGGACAGACAGGGAGACAGACTAGCAGACTGACGGAAAGGTAGACAGACGCGTAAAGCGGTATTTGCCACAGGGTATACGAGTTGGCGGTTCTTTAAGTGTTCTCTAGATGGACGCATGGACGGACGCACGGACGGACAGTCACACAGACTGGCAGACAGACGGAGAGGTGGACGGACGTGTAAAGCAGGTATATGCCACAGGGTAAGCGAGATGGCGGTACTTTGAGTGTTCTCTAGATTGACGCACGAATGGACGCACGGACGCAAATACAGGCAGACTGGCAGACAGACGGACAGGTAGCCGGACACGTAAAGCGAGTATGTGCCACAGGGTATGCGAAATGGCGGTACTTTGAGTGTGCTCTGGATGGACGCACGGACGGACTGACAGACATACTAGCAGACCGACAGACAGGTAGACGGACGCGTAAAGCCGTATTTGCCACAGGGTATACGAGATGTGAGATGGCAGTACTTTAAGTGTTCTCTAGATGTACGCACGGATGGACGCATGGACGGACAGACAGACAGACTGGCAGACAGACGGACAGGCAGACAGACTCGTAAAGCGGTATTTTCCACAAGGTATACGACGCGCGAGATGGCAGTACTCAGAGTGTTCTCTAGATGGACGCACGGATGGACGCATGGACGGACAGACAGACAGACTGGCAGACAGACGGACAGGCAGACGGACTCGTAAAGCGGTATTTTCCACAGGGTATACGAGATGCGAGATGGCGGTACTTAAGGTGTTCTCTAGATGGACGCACGGACGGACGCATGGACGCATAGACAGACAGGCTGGCAGACAGAGGGACAGGTCGACGGACGTGTAAAGCGGCTACGTGCCACAGGGTATGCGAGATGGCGGTACTTTGAGTGTTCTCTAGATGGATGCACGGACGGACAGACAGGCAGACTGGCAGACAGAAGGACTGCTAGACGGACGTGTAAAGCGGCAATGTGCCACAGGGTATGCGAGATGGCGGTACTTTAAGTGTTCTGTAGATGGACGCACGAACAGACACATGGACGTACAGACAGACAGACTGGCAGACAGACACACAGGTAGACGGACACGTAAAGCGGGTATGTGCCAAAGGATATACGACGCGCGAGATGCCGGTACTTTAAGTGTTCTCTAGATTGACGCACGGACGGACGCTCGGACGGACAGACAGACAGACTGGCAGACAGACGGTCAGGTAGACGGACGTGTAAAGCGGGTACTTGCCACAGGGTATACGAGATGCGAGATGGCGGTACTTTAGGTGTTCTCTAGATAAATGCACGGACGGACGAAAGGACGGGCAGACAGACTGGAACACGGACAGGTAGACGGACGCGTAAAGCGGGTGAGTGCCACAGGGTATACGACACGCGAGATGGCGGTACTCAGTGTTCTCTAGATTGATGCACGATTGGACGCATGGACGAAAAGACAGAATGACTGGCAGACAGACGGACAGGTAGACGGACACGTAAAATAGGTATGTGCCACAGGGTATGCGAGATGGCGGTACTTTAAGTGTTCTCTAGATGGACGCACGGACGGACCGACAAAAGACTAGCAGACGGACGGACAGGTAGACGGACGCGTAAAGCGGTATTTGCCACAGGGAATACGAGAAGCGAGATGGTGGTACTTTAAGTGTTCTCTAGATCGACGCACGGAGTGACGCATGGACGAACAGTCGTGCAGACTGGCAGACAGACGGACAGGCGGACGGACCCGTAAAGCGGTATTTGCCACAGGGTATACGAGATGCGAGATGGCGGTACTTTAAGTGTTCTCTAGATGGATGCACGGACGGACGCATGGACGGACAGAGAGACTGGCAGACAGACGGACAGGTAGACGGACGTTTAAAGCGGCTACGTGCCACAGGGTATGCGAGATGGCGGTACTTTGAGTGTTCTCTAGATGGACGCACGGATGGACGCATGGTCGAACAGACAGACAGACTGGCAGACAGACGGACAGGTAGACGGACGTGTAAAGCGGCTGTGTGCTACAGGGTATGCGAGGTGGCGGTTTTTTAAGTGTTCTCTAAATGGACGCACGGACGGATGCACGGACGGACAGAGAGACAGACTAGGAGACGGACGGACAGGTAGACGGACGCGTAAAGCGGTATTTGCCACAGGGTATACGAGCTGGCAGTACTTTAAGTGTTCTCTAGATGGACGCACGGACGGACAGACAGACAGACTGGCAGACAGACGGAGAGGTAGACGGACGTGTAAAGCGGCTATGTGCCACAGGATATGCGAGATGGCGGTACTTTGAGTGTCCTCTAGATTGACCCACGAATGGACGAATGGACGAACAGACAGACTGGCAGACAGAAGGACAGTAGACGCACACGTAAAGCGGGTATGTGCCACAGGGTATGCGAGATGGCGGTATTTTGAGTGTTCTCTAGATAGACGCACGGACGGACAGAGAGACAGAGTAGCAGACGGACGGACAGGTAGACGTACGCGTAAAGCGGTATTTGCCACAGGGTATACGAGTTGGCGGTACTTAAGGTGTTCTCTAGATTGACGCACGAAGGGATGCATAGACGAACATACAGACCGACTGGCAGATAGACGGACAGGTACACGAACGCGTAGAGCGGGTATCTGCCACAGGGTATACGACGCGCGAGATGGCGGTACTCAGAGTGTTCTCTAGATGGACGCACGGATGGACGCATAGAGGGACAGACAGACAGACTGGCAGACAGACGGACAGGCAGATGGACCCGTAAAGCGGTATTTGCCAAAGGGTATACGAGATGCGAGATGGCGGTACTTTAAGTGTTCTCTAGATGGACGCACGGACGGACGCATGGATGCACAGACAGACAGACTGGCAGACAGACGGACAGGTAGACGGACGTGTAAAGCGGCTATGTGCCACAGGGTATGCGAGATGACGGGAATTTAGGTGTTCTCTAGATGGACGCACGAACGGACGCATGGACGTACAGACAGACAGACTGGCAGACAGACGGACAGGTAGATGGCCGTGTAAAGCGGGTATGTGCCACAGGGTATACGACGCGCGAGATGGCGGTACTCAGAGTGTTCTCTAGATGGACGCAAGGACAGACGCATGGACGAACAGAGAGACAGACTGGCAGACAGACGGACCCGTAAAGCGGTATTTGCCACAGGGTATACGAGATGCTAGATGGCGGTACTTTAAGTGTTCTCCGGATGGACGCACGGAGGGACGCATGGACGGACAGACAGACAGACTGGCAGAGAGACGGAGAGGTAGACGGACGTGCAAAGCGGCTATGTGCCACAGGGTATGCGAGTTGGCGGTACTTTGAATGTTCTCTAGATGGGCGCACGGATGGACGCATGGACGGACAGGGAGACAGACTAGCAGACTGACGGACAAGTAGACGGACGCGTAAAGGGGTATTTGTCACAGGGTATGCGAGATGGCGGTACTTTGAGTGTTCTCTAGATTGACGCACGAATGGACGAATGGACGAAAAGACAGGCAGACTGGCAGACAGACGGACAGGTAGACGAACGTGTAAAGCGGCTATGTGCCACAGGGTATGCGAGATGGCGGTACTTTAAGTGTTCTCTAGAAGGACGCACGGACGGATGCACGGACGGACAGGGAGACAGACTAGCAGACGGACGGACAGGTAGACGGACGCGTAAAGCTGTATTTGCCACAGGGTATACGAGTTGGCAGTACTTTGAGTGTTCTCTAGATGGACGCACCGATGGATGCATGGACGAACAGACAGACAGACTGTCAGACAGACGGACAGGTAGACGGACGCGTAAAGCGGTATTTGCCACAGGGTATATGAGATGCGAGATGGCGGTACTCAGAGTGTTCTCTAGATGGACGCACGGACGGACGCATGGACGGACTGACAGACAGACAGACTAGCAGACGCACGGACAGTTAGACAGACGCGTAAAGCGGTATTTTCCATAGGTATACGAGATGCGAGATGGCGGTACTTTAAGTGTTCTCTAGATGGACGCATGGATGGACGCATGCACGAACAGTCGGACAGACTGGCAGGCAGACGGACAGGCGGATGTACCCGTAAAGGGATATTTGCCACATGGTATACGAGATGCGAGATGGCGGTTCTTTAAGTGTTCTCTAGATGAACGCACGGATGGACGCTCCGACGGACAGAGAGACTGGCAGACAGACGGACAGGTAGACGGACGTGTAAAGCGGCTACGTGCCACAGGGTATGCGAGATGGTGGTACATTGAGTGTTCTTTAGATGTATGCACGGACGGACAGACAGACAGACTGGCAGACAGAAGTACTGGTAGACGGACGTGTAAAGAGGCTATGTACCACAGGGTATGCGAGATCGCGGTACTTTGAGTGTTCTCTGGATGGACGCACGGATGGACGCATGAACGAACAGACGGACAGAGTGGCAGACAGACGGACAGGTAGACGGACGTGTAAAGACGCTATGTGCCACAGGGTATGCGAGATGGTGGTGCTTTGAATGTTCTCTAGATGGGCGCACGGACGGACGCACGGACGGACAGGGAGACAGACTAGCAGACTGACGGAAAGGTAGACAGACGCGTAAAGCGGTATTTGCCACAGGGTATACGAGTTGGCGGTTCTTTAAGTGTTCTCTAGATGGACGCATGGACGGACGCACGGACGGACAGTCACACAGACTGGCAGACAGACGGAGAGGTGGACGGACGTGTAAAGCAGGTATATGCCACAGGGTAAGCGAGATGGCGGTACTTTGAGTGTTCTCTAGATTGACGCACGAATGGACGCATGGACGCAAATACAGGCAGACTGGCAGACAGACGGACAGGTAGCCGGACACGTAAAGCGAGTATGTGCCACAGGGTATGCGAAATGGCGGTACTTTGAGTGTGCTCTGGATGGACGCACGGACGGACTGACAGACATACTAGCAGACCGACAGACAGGTAGACGGACGCGTAAAGCCGTATTTGCCACAGGGTATACGAGATGTGAGATGGCAGTACTTTAAGTGTTCTCTAGATGTACGCACGGATGGACGCATGGACGGACAGACAGACAGACTGGCAGACAGACGGACAGGCAGACAGACTCGTAAAGCGGTATTTTCCACAAGGTATACGACGCGCGAGATGGCAGTACTCAGAGTGTTCTCTAGATGGACGCACGGATGGACGCATGGACGGACAGACAGACAGACTGGCAGACAGACGGACAGGCAGACGGACTCGTAAAGCGGTATTTTCCACAGGGTATACGAGATGCGAGATGGCGGTACTTAAGGTGTTCTCTAGATGGACGCACGGACGGACGCATGGACGCATAGACAGACAGGCTGGCAGACAGAGGGACAGGTCGACGGACGTGTAAAGCGGCTACGTGCCACAGGGTATGCGAGATGGCGGTACTTTGAGTGTTCTCTAGATGGATGCACGGACGGACAGACAGGCAGACTGGCAGACAGAAGGACTGCTAGACGGACGTGTAAAGCGGCAATGTGCCACAGGGTATGCGAGATGGCGGTACTTTAAGTGTTCTGTAGATGGACGCACGAACAGACACATGGACGTACAGACAGACAGACTGGCAGACAGACACACAGGTAGACGGACACGTAAAGCGGGTATGTGCCAAAGGATATACGACGCGCGAGATGCCGGTACTTTAAGTGTTCTCTAGATTGACGCACGGACGGACGCTCGGACGGACAGACAGACAGACTGGCAGACAGACGGTCAGGTAGACGGACGTGTAAAGCGGGTACTTGCCACAGGGTATACGAGATGCGAGATGGCGGTACTTTAGGTGTTCTCTAGATAAATGCACGGACGGACGAAAGGACGGACAGACAGACTGGAACACGGACAGGTAGACGGACGCGTAAAGCGGGTGAGTGCCACAGGGTATACGACACGCGAGATGGCGGTACTCAGTGTTCTCTAGATTGATGCACGATTGGACGCATGGACGAAAAGACAGAATGACTGGCAGACAGACGGACAGGTAGACGGACACGTAAAATAGGTATGTGCCACAGGGTATGCGAGATGGCGGTACTTTAAGTGTTCTCTAGATGGACGCACGGACGGACCGACAAAAGACTAGCAGACGGACGGACAGGTAGACGGACGCGTAAAGCGGTATTTGCCACAGGGAATACGAGAAGCGAGATGGTGGTACTTTAAGTGTTCTCTAGATCGACGCACGGAGTGACGCATGGACGAACAGTCGTGCAGACTGGCAGACAGACGGACAGGCGGACGGACCCGTAAAGCGGTATTTGCCACAGGGTATACGAGATGCGAGATGGCGGTACTTTAAGTGTTCTCTAGATGGATGCACGGACGGACGCATGGACGGACAGAGAGACTGGCAGACAGACGGACAGGTAGACGGACGTTTAAAGCGGCTACGTGCCACAGGGTATGCGAGATGGCGGTACTTTGAGTGTTCTCTAGATGGACGCACGGATGGACGCATGGTCGAACAGACAGACAGACTGGCAGACAGACGGACAGGTAGACGGACGTGTAAAGCGGCTGTGTGCTACAGGGTATGCGAGGTGGCGGTTTTTTAAGTGTTCTCTAAATGGACGCACGGACGGATGCACGGACGGACAGAGAGACAGACTAGGAGACGGACGGACAGGTAGACGGACGCGTAAAGCGGTATTTGCCACAGGGTATACGAGCTGGCAGTACTTTAAGTGTTCTCTAGATGGACGCACGGACGGACAGACAGACAGACTGGCAGACAGACGGAGAGGTAGACGGACGTGTAAAGCGGCTATGTGCCACAGGATATGCGAGATGGCGGTACTTTGAGTGTCCTCTAGATTGACCCACGAATGGACGAATGGACGAACAGACAGACTGGCAGACAGAAGGACAGTAGACGCACACGTAAAGCGGGTATGTGCCACAGGGTATGCGAGATGGCGGTATTTTGAGTGTTCTCTAGATAGACGCACGGACGGACAGAGAGACAGAGTAGCAGACGGACGGACAGGTAGACGTACGCGTAAAGCGGTATTTGCCACAGGGTATACGAGTTGGCGGTACTTAAGGTGTTCTCTAGATTGACGCACGAAGGGATGCATAGACGAACATACAGACCGACTGGCAGATAGACGGACAGGTACACGAACGCGTAGAGCGGGTATCTGCCACAGGGTATACGACGCGCGAGATGGCGGTACTCAGAGTGTTCTCTAGATGGACGCACGGATGGACGCATAGAGGGACAGACAGACAGACTGGCAGACAGACGGACAGGCAGATGGACCCGTAAAGCGGTATTTGCCAAAGGGTATACGAGATGCGAGATGGCGGTACTTTAAGTGTTCTCTAGATGGACGCACGGACGGACGCATGGATGCACAGACAGACAGACTGGCAGACAGACGGACAGGTAGACGGACGTGTAAAGCGGCTATGTGCCACAGGGTATGCGAGATGACGGGAATTTATGTGTTCTCTAGATGGACGCACGAACGGACGCATGGACGTACAGACAGACAGACTGGCAGACAGACGGACAGGTAGATGGCCGTGTAAAGCGGGTATGTGCCACAGGGTATACGACGCGCGAGATGGCGGTACTCAGAGTGTTCTCTAGATGGACGCAAGGACAGACGCATGGACGAACAGAGAGACAGACTGGCAGACAGACGGACCCGTAAAGCGGTATTTGCCACAGGGTATACGAGATGCTAGATGGCGGTACTTTAAGTGTTCTCCGGATGGACGCACGGAGGGACGCATGGACGGACAGACAGACAGACTGGCAGAGAGACGGAGAGGTAGACGGACGTGCAAAGCGGCTATGTGCCACAGGGTATGCGAGTTGGCGGTACTTTGAATGTTCTCTAGATGGGCGCACGGATGGACGCATGGACGGACAGGGAGACAGACTAGCAGACGGACGGACAGGTAGACGGACGCGTAAAGCTGTATTTGCCACAGGGTATACGAGTTGGCAGTACTTTGAGTGTTCTCTAGATGGACGCACCGATGGATGCATGGACGAACAGACAGACAGACTGTCAGACAGACGGACAGGTAGACGGACGCGTAAAGCGGCTATGTGCCACAGGGTATGCGAGATGGCGGTACTTTAAGTGATCTCTAGATGTACGCACGGATGGACGCATGGACGAACAGACAGACAGACTGGCAAAGAGACGGACAGGTAGACGAGAGTGTAAAACGGCTATGTGCCACAGGGTATGCGAGATGGCCGTACTTTAGGTGTTCTCTAGATGGACGAATGCACGGATGCGCGCGTGGACCGAGAGACAGACTAGCGGAAGGACAGACAGGTAGACGGACGCGTGAAGCGGTATTTACCACAAGGTATACGAGTTGGCGGTACATTGAGTGTTCTCTGGATGGACGCACGGACGGGCGCATAGACGAACAGACAGACAGACTGGCAGACAGACACACAAGTAGACGGACACGTAAAGCAAGTATGTGCCACAGGGTATATGACGCGCGAGATAGCGGTACTCAGAGTGTTCTCTGGATGGACGCACGAATGGATGCACGACAAACAGAGAGACAGACTGGCAGACAGACGAACAGGTAGATGAACCTGTAAAGCGGGTACGTGCCACAGTGTATACGAGGTGCGAGATGGCGGTACTTTAAGTGTTCTCTAGATGGACGCACAGACGGACGCTCGGACGGACAGACAGACAGACTGGCAAACAGACGGTCAGGTAGACGGACGTGTAAAATGGCTATGTTCCAAAAGGTATGCGAGATGGTGGTACTTTGAATGATCTCTAGATGGACGCATGGATGGACGCACGGAAGGACAGAGAGACAGACTAGATGACGGACGGACAGGTAGACGGACGCGTAAAGCGGTATTTCCAACAGGGTATACGAGTTGCCGGTACTTTATTTTTCTGTAGATGGACGCACGGATGGATGCATGGACAAACAAACAGACTGGCAGACAGACGGAGAGGTAGACGGACGTGTAAAGCGGCTATGTGCCACAGGGTATGCGAGATGGCGGTACTTTGAGTGTTGTCTAGATTGATGCACGAACGGGCGCATGGACGAACAGACAGACTGGCAGACAGACACACAGGTAGACAGACACGTGAAGCGAGTATGTGCCACAGGGTATACGACGCGCGAGATGGCGGTACTCAGTGTTCTCTAGATTGACGCACGAACGGACGCATGGACGAAAAGACAGACAGACTGGCAGACAGACGGACAGGTAGACGGACACGTAAAACGGGTATGTGCCACAGGGTATGCGAGATGGCTTTAATTTGAGTGTTCTCTGGATGGACGCACGGACGGACCGACAGAAATACTAGCAGACGGACAGACAGGTAGACGGATGCGTAAAGCGGTATTTGCCACAGGGAATACGAGATGTAAGATGGCGGTACTTTAAGTGTTCTCTAGATGGACGCACGAGTGACGCATGGACGAACAGTCGCACAGACTGGCAGACAGACGGACAGGCCAACGGACCCGTAAAGCGGTATTTGCCACAGGGTATACGAGATGCGAGATGGCGGTACTTTAAGTGTTCTCTAGGTGGACGCACGGACGGACGCACGGACGGACAGAGAGACTGGCAGACAGACCGACAAGTAGACGGACGTGTAAAGCGGCTACGTGCCGCAGGGTATGCGAGATGGCGGTACTTTGAGTGTTCTCTAGATGGACGCAAGGATGGACGCATGGACGAACAGACAGACAGACTGGCAGACAGAAGGACAGTAGACGCACACGTAAAGCGGGTATGTGCCACAGGGTATGCGAGATAGCGGTACTTTGAGTGTTCTCTAGATGGACGCACGAACAGACAGAGAGACAGAGTAGCAGACGGACGGACAGGTAGACGTACGCGTTAAGCGGTATTTGCCACAGGTTATACGAGTTGGCGGTACTTAAGGTGTTCTCTAGATTGACGCACGAACGGATGCATAGACGAACAGACAGACCGACTGGCAGACAGATGGACAGGTACACGAACGCGTAGAGCGGGTATGTGCCACAGGGTATACGACGCGCGAGATGGCGGTACTCAGAGTGTTCTCTACATGGACGCACGGATGGACTCATGGACGGACGGACAGACTGGCAGACAGACGGACAGGCAGATGGACCCGTAAAGCGGTATTTGCAAAGGGTATACGAGATGCGAGATGGCGGTACTTTAAGTGTTCTCTAGATGGACGCACGGACGGACGCAAGAACGCACAGACAGACAGACTGGCAGACAGATGGGCAGGTAGACGGACGTGTAAAGCCGCTACGTTCCACAGGGTATGCGAGATGGCGGTACTTTGAGTGTTCTCTGGATGGATGCACGGACGGACAGACAGACAGACTGGCAGACAACAGGACTGGTAGACGGACGTGTAAAGTGGCTATGTGCCACAGGGTATGCGTGATGACGGTAATTTAGGTGTTCTATAGATGGACGCACGAACGGACGCATGGACGTACAGACAGACAGACTGGCAGACAGACGGACAGGTAGATGTCCGTGTAAAGCTGGTATGTGCCACAGGGTATACGACGCGCGAGATGGCGGTACTCAGAGTGTTCTCTAGATGGACGCAAGGACAGACGCGTGGAGGAACAGAGAGACAGACTGGCGGACAGACGGACCCGTAAAGCGGTATTTGCCACAGGGTATACGAGATGCTAGATGGCGGTACTTTAAGTGTTCTCCGGATGGACGCACGGAGGGACGCATGGAGGAACAGACAGACAGACTGGCAGATAGACGGAGAGGTAGACAGACGTGTAAAGCGGCTATATGACACAGGGTATGCGAGATGGCGGTACTTTAAGTGTTCTCTAGATGGACGCACGGACGGACGCATGGACAGACAGACAGACAGACTGGCAGACAGACGCTCACGTAGAGAGAGAGATATAAACATGCAAGGAAAGGCAGGGAGGTTAACCTTACGCACATCCGGTTCGCTACCCTGCACTGGGGTAGAGATAAAGGGGAGAAAAGAGGTTGCAGAGAGATGAGAGATACACACAATCACGAGTACACTCGGGGAGCACACACAGTCTACAGGCGGTCGCTCAGGTTTGTTAGGTAGACGGACGTGTAAAGCGGCTATGTGCCACAGGGTATGCGAGTTGGCGGTACTTTGAATGTTCTCTAGATGGGCGCACGTATGGACGCACGGACGGACAGGGAGACAGACTAGCAGACTGACGGACAGGTAGACGGACGCGTAAAGTGGTATTTGCCACAGGGTATACAAGATGCGAAATGGCGGTACTTCAAGTGTTCCCTAGATGTACGCATGGATGGACGCACGGATGGAAAGACAGACAGACTGGCAGACAGACGGTCAGGTAGACGGACGTGTAAAGTGGCTGTGTGCCACACGGTATGCGAAGTGGCGGTTTTTTAAGTGTTCTCTAGATGAACGCACGGACGGATGCGCGGACGGACAGACAGACAGACTTGCAGACAGACGGACAGGTAGACGGACGTGTAAAGCGGCAACGTGCCACAGGGTACGCGAGATGGCGGTAGTTTGAGTGTTCTCTAGATGGATGCACGGACGGACAGACAGACAGACTGGCTGACAGAAGGACTGTAGACGGACGTGTAAAGCGCCTATGTGCCACAGGGTATGCGAGAAGGCGGTACTTTAAGTATTCTCTAGACGGATGCACGGACGGACGCATGGACGCACAGACAGACAGACTGGCAGACAGACAGACAGGTAGACGGACGTGTAAAGCGGCTACGTGCCACAGGGTATGCGAGATGGCGGTACTTTGAGTGTTCTCTTGATGTACGCACGGATGGACGCATGGACGAACAGACAGAGACTGGCAAAGAGACGGACAGGTAGACGAACGTGTAAAGCGGCTATGTGCCACAGGGTATGCTAGATGGCGGTACTTTAAGTGTTCTCTAGATGGACGCACGGACGGATGCACGGACGGACAGAGAGACAGACTAGCAGACGGACGGACAGGTAGACGGACGCGCAAAGCTGTATTTGCTACAGGGTATACGAGTTGGCAGTACTTTGAGTGTTCTCTAGATGGACGCACGGACGGACAGACTGAGACACTGGCAGACAAAAAGAGTGGCAGACGGACGTGTAAAGCGGCTATGTGCCACAGGGTAAGCGAGATGACGGTAATTTAGGTGTTCTCTAGATGGACGCTAGAACGGACACATGGACGTACAGACAGACAGACTGGCAGACAGACACACGGGTAGACGGACACGTAAAGCGGGTATGTGCCACAGGGGGTTCGACGCGCGAGGTGGCGGTACTTTAAGTGTTCTCTAGATGGACGGACGCACGGACGGACAGACAGACAGGCTGGCAGACAGACGGAGAGGTAGACGGACGTGTAAAGTAGCTATGTGCCACAGGGTAAGCGAGATGGCGGTACTTTGAGTGTTCTCTAGATGGACGCACGGACGGACAGACAGACAGACTGGCAGACAGACGGACAGGTAGATGGACGTGTAAAGCGGCTATGTGCCATAGGGTATACGAGTTGGCGGTACTTTGAGTGTTCTCTAGATGGACGCACGGACGGACGCATGGACGAACAGACAGACAGACTGGATGAGAGACGGACAGGTAGACGGACGTGTAAAGCGGGTACGTGCCACAGGGTATACGAGATGCGAGATGGCGGTATTTTAAGTGTTCTCTAGATTAATGCACGGACGGAAGAAAGGACGAACAGACAGACTGGCAGACAGACGGACAGGTAGACATACACGTATAGCGGGAATGTGCCACAGGGTATGCGAGAAGGCGGTACTTTGAGTGTTTTCTAGATAGACGCACAGACGGACTGAGAGACAGACTAGCAGACGGACGGACATGTACACGGACGCGTAAAGCGGTATTTGCCACAGGGTATATGAGATGCGAGATGGCGGTACTTTAAGTGTTCTCTAGATGGACGCACGGACGGGAGCACGGGCGGACAGACAGACAGACTGGCAGACAGACGGACAGGTTGACGGACGTGTAAAGCAGCTATGTGCCACAGGGTATACGAGCTGGCGGTACTTTAAGTGTTCTCTAGATGGACGGACGGACAGACGCACGGACGCACAGACAGACAGACTGGCAGACAGACGGAGAGGTAGACGGACGTGTAAAGCGGCTATGTGCCACAGGGTATGCGAGATGGTGGTACTTTGAGTGTTCTCTAGATGGACGCACGGACGGACAGAGAGACAGACTAGCAGACGGACGGACAGGTAGACGGACGCGTAAAGCGGTATTTGCCACAGGGTATACGAGCTGGCGGTACTTTAAGTGTTCTCTAGATGGACGGACGGACGGACGCACGGACGGACAGACAGACAGACTGGCAGACAGACGGAGAGGTACACGGACGTGTAAAGCGGCTATGTGCCACAGGGTATGTGACGCGCGAGATGGCGGTACTCAGAGTGTTCTCTAGATGGACGCACGGATGGACGCATGGACGGACAGACAGACAGACTGGCAGACAGACGGACAGGCAGACGGACTCGTAAAGCGGTATTTTCCACAGGGTATACGAGATGCGAGATGACGGTACTTAAAGTGTTCTATAGATGGACGCACGGACAGACGCACGGACGCACAGAAAGACAGGCTGGCAGACAGAGGGAAAGGTCGACGGACGTGTTAAGCGGCTACGTGCCACAGGGTATGCGAGATGGCGGTACTTTGAGTGTTCTCTAGATGGATGCACGGACAGACGAAAGGACGAACAGAGAGACTGGAACACGGACAGGTAGACGGACACGTAAAGCGGGTAATTGCCACAGGGTATACGATGCGCGAGATGGCGGTACTCAGTGTTCTCTAGATTGACGCACTAACAGGACGCATGGACGAAAAGACAGACAGACTGGCAGACAGATGGACAGGTAGACGGAGACGTAAAACGGGTATTTGCCACAGGGTATATGAGCTGGCGGTACTTTAAGTGTTCTCTAGATGGACGGATGGACGGACGCACGGACGGACAGACAGACACACTGGCAGACAGACAGAGAGGTAGACGGACGTGTAAAGCGGCTATGTGCCACAGGGTATGCGAGATGGCGGTACTTTGAGTGTTCCCTACATTGACCCACGAACGGACGCATGGACGAACAGACAGACAGACTGGATGAGAGACGGACAGGTAGACGGACGTGTAAAGCGGGTACGTGCCACAGGGTATACGAGATGCGAGATGGCGGTATTTTAAGTGTTCTCTAGATTAATGCACGGACGGAAGAAAGGACGAACAGACAGACTGGCAGACAGACGGACAGGTAGACGGACACGTATAGCGGGAATGTGCCACAGGGTATGCGAGATGGCGGTACTTGAGTGTTTTCTAGATAGACGCACAGACGGACTGAGAGACAGACTAGCAGACGGACGGACATGTAGACGGACGCGTAAAGCGGTATTTGCCACAGGGTATACGAGCTGGCGGTACTTTAAGTGTTCTCTAGATGGACTCACGGACGGACCCACGAACGCACAGACAGACAGACTGGCAGAGAGACCATCAGGTAGACGGACGTGTAAAGTGGCTAAGGGCCACAGGGTATGCGAGATGGCGGTATTTTGTATGTTCTCTAGATTGACGCACGGACGGACAGAGAGACAGACTAGCAGACGAACGGACAGGTAGACGGACGCGTAAAGCGGTATTTGCCACAGGGTATACGAGCTGGCGGTACTTTAAGTGTTCTCTAGATGGACGGACGGACGGACGCACGGACGGAGAGACAGACAGACTGGCAGACAGACGGAGAGGTAGACGGACGTGTAAAGCGGCTATGTGCCACAGGGTATGCGACGCGCGAGATGGCGGTACTCAGAGTGTTCTCTAGATGGACGCACGGATGGACGCATGGACGGACAGACAGACAGACTGGCAGACAGACGGACAGGCAGACGGACTCGTAAAGCGGTATTTTCCACAGGGTATACGAGATGCGAGATGGCGGTACTTAAAGTGTTCTCTAGATGGACGCACGGACGGACGCATGGACGCACAGACAGACAGGTTGGCAGACAGAGGGAAAGGTCGACGGACGTGTTAAGCGGCTACGTGCCACAGGGTATGCGAGATGGCGGTACTTTGAGTGTTCTCTAGATGGATGCACGGACAGACGAAAGGACGGACAGAGAGACTGGAACACGGACAGGTAGACGGACGCGTGAAGCGGGTAATTGCCACAGGGTATACGATGCGCGAGATGGCGGTACTCAGTGTTCTGTAGATTGACGCACGAACGGGCGCATGGACGAAAAGACAGACAGACTGGCAGACAGACGGACAGGTAGACGGACACGTAAAACGGGTATTTGCCACAGGGTATACGAGCTGGCGGTACTTTAAGTGTTCTCTAGAAGGACGGACGGACGGACGCTCGGACGGACAGACAGACTCACTGGCAGACAAACAGAGAGGTAGACGGACGTGTAAAGTGGCTATGTGCCACAGGGTATGCGAGATGGCGGTACTTTGAGTGTTCCCTACATTGACCCACGAACGGACGCATGGACGAACAGACAGACAGACTGGATGAGAGACGGACAGGTAGACGGACGTGTAAAGCGGGTACGTGCCACAGGGTATAAGAGATGCGAGATGGCGGTATTTTAAGTGTTCTCTAGATTAATGCACGGACGGAAGAAAGGACGGACAGACAGACTGGCAGACAGACGGACAGGTAGACGGACACGTATAGCGGGAATGTGCCACGGGGTATGCGAGATGGCGGTACTTTGAGTGTTTTCTAGATAGACGCACAGACGGACTGAGAGACAGACTAGCAGACGGACAGACATGTAGACGGACGCGTAAAGCGGTATTTGCCACAAGGTATACGAGATGCGAGATGGTGGTACTTTAAGTGTTCTCTAGATGGACGCACGGACGGGAGCACGGATGGACAGACAGACAGACTGGCAGACAGACGGACAGGTAGACGGACGTGTAAAGCGGCTATGTGCCACAGGGTATGCGAGGTGGCGGTACTTTAAGTGTTCTCTAGATGGACTCACGGACGGACGCACGAACGCACAGACAGACAGACTGGCAGACAGACCATCAGGTAGATGGACGTGTAAAGTGGCTAAGGGCCACAGGGTATGCGAGATGGCGGTATTTTGTATGTTCTCTAGATGGACGCACGGACGGACAGAAAGACAGACTAGCAGACGAACGGACAGGTAGACGGACGCGTAAAGCGGTATTTGCCACAGGGTATACGAGCTGGCGGTACTTTAAGTGTTCTCTAGATGGACGGACGGACGGACGCACGGACGGACAGACAGACAGACTGGCAGACAGACGGAGAGGTAGACGGACGTGTAAAGCGGCTATGTGCCACAGGGTATGCGACGCGCGAGATGGCAGTACTCAGAGTGTTCTCTAGATGGACGCACGGATGGACGCATGGACGGACGGACAGACAGACTGGCAGACAGACGGACAGGCAGACGGACGCGTAAAGCGGGTAATTGCCACAGGGTATACGACGCGCGAGATGGCGGTACTCAGTGTTCTCTAGATTGACGCACGAACGGACGCATGGACGAAAAGACAGACAGACTGGCAGACACATGGACAGGTAGACGGACGTGTAAAGCGACTGTGTGCTACAGGGTATGCGAGGTGGCGGTTTTTTAAGTGTTCTCTAAATGGACGCATGAACGGACGCGCGGACGGACAGAGAGACAGACTAGGAGACGGACGGACAGGTAGACGGACGCGTAAAGCGGTATTTGCCACAGGGTATACGAGCTGGCGGTACTTTAGGTGTTCTCAAGATGGCCGCACGGACGGACAGACAGACAGACTGGCAGACAGACGGAGAAGTAGACGGACGTGTAAAGCAGCTATGTGCCACAGGGTATGCGAGATGGCGGTACTTTGAGTGTCCTCCAGATTGACCCACGAACGGACGCATGGACGAACAGACAGACAGACTGGCAAACAGACGGACAGGCAGATGGACCCGTAAAGCGGTATTTGCCAAAGGGTATACGAGATGCGAGATGGCGGTACTTTAAGTGTTCTCTAGATGGACGCACGGACTGACGCATGGACGTACAGACAGACAGACTGGCAGACAGACGGACAGGTAGATGGCCGTGTAAAGCGGGTATGTGCCACAGGGTATACGACGCGCGAGATGGCGGTACTCAGAGTGTTCTCTAGATGGACGCAAGGACAGACGCATGGACGAACAGAGAGAGACAGACTGGCAGACAGACGGACCCGTAAAGCGGTATTTGCCACAGGGTATACGAGATGCTAGATGGCGGTACTTTAAGTGTTCTCCGGATGGACGCACGGAGGGACGCATGGACGGACAGACAGACAGACTGGAAGACAGACGGAGAGGTACACAGACGTGTAAAGCGGCTATATGCCACAGGGTATGCGAGATGGCGGTACTTTAAGTGTTCTCCAGATGGACGCACGGACGGACGCATGGACAGACAGACAGACAGACTGGCAGACAGACGCTCAGGTAGAGAGAGATATATAAACATGCAAGGAAAGGCAGGGAGGTTTACCTTACGCACATCCGGTTTGCTACCGTGCACTGGGGTAGAAATAAAGGGGAGAAAAGAGGTTGCAGAGAGATGAGAGATACACACAATCACGAGTACACTCGGGGAGCACACACAGTCTACAGGCGGTCGCTCAGGTTTGTTAGGTAGACGGACGTGTAAAGCGGCTATGTGCCACAGGGTATGCGAGTTGGCGGTACTTTGAATGTTCTCTAGATGGGCGCACGGATGGACGCACGGACGGACAGGGAGACAGACTAGCAGACTGACGGACAGGTAGACGGACGCGTAAAGTGGTATTTGCCACAGGGTATGCGAGATGGCGGTACTTTGAGTGTTCTCTAGATTGACGCACGAATGGAAGCATGGACGAAAAGACAGGCAGACTGGCAGACAGACGGACAGGTAGACGGACACGTAAAGCGGGTATATGCCACAGGGTATGCGAGATGACGGTACTTTGAGTGTTCTCTTGATGGACGCACGGACGGAAAGAGAGACAGACTAGCAGACGGACGGATAGATAGACGGACGCGTAAAGCGGTATTTGCCACAGGGTATACGAGTTGGTGGCAGTTTAGGTCTTCTCTAGATTGACGCACGAACGGACGCGTGGACGTACAGACAGACAGACTGACAGACAGACCGAAAGGTAGACGGATGCGTGGAGCGGGTATGTGCCACAGCGTATATGACGCGCGAGATGGCGGTACTCAGAGTGTTCTCTAGATGGAGGCACGGATAAACGCATGGACGGACAGACAGACAGACTGGCAGACAGACGGACAGGTAGATGCACACGTAAAGTGGCTATGTGCCACAAAGTATGTGAGATGGCAGTACTTTGAGTGTATTAGAGATGGACGCATGGATGGACGCATGGACGAACAGACAGACAGACTGGCAGACAGACGGACAGGCCGACGGACCCGTAAAGCGGTATTTGCCACAGGGTATACGAGATGCGAGTTGGCGATAGTTCGAGTGTTCTCTAGATCGACGCACGGACGGACGCACGGACGGACAGACAGACAGACTGGCAGACAGACGGACAGATAGACGGACGTGTAAAGCGGCAACGTGCCACAGGGTACGCGAGATGGCGGTACTTTGAGTGTTCTCTAGATGGATGCACGGATGGACAGACTGACAGACTGGCAGTCAGAAGGACTGGTAGATGGACGTGTAAAGCGGCTATGTGCCACAGGGTATGCGAGATGGCGGTACTTTGATTGTTCTCTAGATGTACGCACGGATGGACGCATGGACGAACACACAGGCAGACTGGCAGAAAGACAAACAGGTAGACGAACGCGTAAAGCTGTATTTGCCACAGGGTATACGAGCTGGCGGTACTTTAAGTGTTCTCTAGATGGACGGATGGACGGACGCACGGACGGACAGACAGACACACTGGCAGACAGACAGAGAGGTAGACGGACGTGTAAAGCGGCTATGTGCCACAGGGTATGCGAGATAGCGGTATTTTGAGTGTTCCCTACATTTACCCACGAACGGACGCATGGACGAACAGACAGACAGACTGGATGAGAAACGGACAGGTAGACGGACGTGTAAAGCGGGTACGTGCCACAGGGTATACGAGATGCGAGATGGCGGTATTTTAAGTGTTCTCTAGATTAATGCACGGACGGAAGAAAGGACGGACAGACAGACTGGCAGACAGACGGACAGGTAGACGGACACGTATAGCGGGAATGTGCCACAGGGTATGCGAGATGGCGGTACTTTGAGTGTTTTCTAGATAGACGCACAGACGGACTGAGAGACAGACTAGCAGACGGACGGACATGTAGACGGACGCGTAAAGCAGTATTTGCCACAGGGTATACGAGATGCGAGATGGCGGTACTTTAAGTGTTCTCTAGATGGACGCACGGACGGGAGCACGGATGGACAGACAGACAGACTGGCAGACAGACGGACAGGAAGACGGACGTGTAAAGCGGCTATGTGCCACAGGGTATGCGAGGTGGCGGTACTTTAGGTGTTCTCTAGATGGACTCACGGACGGACGCATGGACAGATAGACAGACAGACTGGCAGACAGATGCTCAGGTAGAGAGAGATATATAAACATGCAAGGAAAGGCAGGGAGGTTAACCTTACGCACATCCGGTTTGCTACCCTGCACTGGGGTAGAGATAAAGGGGAGAAAAGAGGTTGCAGAGAGATGAGAGATACACACAATCACGAGTACACTCGGGGAGCACACACAGTCTACAGGCGGTCGCTCAGGTTTGTTAGGTAGACGGACGTGTAAAGCGGCTATGTGCCACAGGGTATGCGAGTTGGCGGTACTTTGAATGTTCTCTAGATGGGCGCACGGATGGACGCACGGACGGACAGGGAGACAGACTAGCAGACTGACGGACAGGTAGACGGACGCGTAAAGCGGTATTTGCCACAGGGTATGCGAGATGGCGGTACTTTGAGTGTTCTCTAGATTGACGCACGAATGGACGCATGGACGAAAAGACAGGCAGACTGGCAGACAGACAGACAGGTAGACGGACTCGTAAAGCGGGTATGTGCCACAGGGTATGCGAGATGACGGTACTTTGAGTGTTCTCTTGATGGACGCATGGACGGACAGAGAGACAGACTAGCAGACGGACGGATAGATAGACGGACGCGTAAAGCGGTATTTGCCACAGGGTATACGAGTTGGTGGCAGTTTAGGTCTTCTCTAGATTGACGCACGAACGGACGCGTGGACGTACAGACAGACAGACTGACAGACAGACGGACAGGTAGACGGATGCGTAGAGCGGGTATGTGCCACAGGGTATACGACGCGCGAGATGGCGGTACTCAGAGTGTTCTCTAGATGGACGCACGGATAAACGCATGGACAGACAGACAGACAGACTGGCAGACAGACGGACAGGTAGATGCACACGTAAAGTGGCTATGTGCCACAAAGTATGCGAGATGGCAGTACTTTGAGTGTATTATAGATGGACGCATGGATGGACGCATGGACGAAAAGACAGACAGACTGGCAGACAGACGGACAGGCCGACGGACCCGTAAAGCGGTATTTGCCACAGGGTATACGAGATGCGAGTTGGCGATAGTTCGAGTGTTCTCTAGATCGACGCACGGACGGACGCACGGACGGACAGACAGACAGACTGGCAGACAGACGGACAGGTAGACGGACGTGTAAAGCGGCAACGTGCCACAGGGTACGCGAGATGGCGGTACTTTGAGTGTTCTCTAGATGGATGCACGGATGGACAGACTGACAGACTGGCGGACAGAAGGACTGGTACATGGACGTGTAAAGCGGCTATGTGCCACAGGGTATGCGAGATGGCGGTACTTTGATTGTTCTCTAGATGTACGCACGGATGGACGCATGGACGAACAGACATGCAGACTGGCAGAAAGACAAACAGGTAGACGAACGTGTAAAGCTGCTATGTGCCACAGGGTATACGAGATGGCGGTACTTTAAGTGTTCTCTAGATGGACGCACGGACGGATGCACGGATGGACAGAGAGATAGACTAGCAGACGGACGCACAGGTAGACGGACGCGTAAAGCTGTATTTGCCACAGGGTATACGAGCTGGCGGTACTTTAAGTGTTCTCTAGATGGACGGACGGACGAACGCTCGGACGGACAGACAGACACACTGGCAGACTGACAGAGAGGTAGACGGACGTGTAAAGCGGCTATGTGCCACAGGGTATGCGAGATGGCGGTACTTTGAGTGTTCCCTACATTGACCCACGAATGGACGCATGGACGAACAGACAGACTGGATGAGAGACGGACAGGTAGACGGACGTGTAAAGTGGGTACGTGCCACAGGGTATACGAGATGCGAGATGGTGGTATTTTAAGTGTTCTCTAGATTAATGCACGGACGGAAGAAAGGACGGACAGACAGACTGGCAGACAGACGGACAGGTAGACGGACACGTATAGCGGGAATGTGCCACAGGGTAACGAGATGGCGGTACTTTGAGTGATTTCTAGATAGACGCACAGACGGACTGAGAGACAGACTAGCAGACGGACGGACATGTAGACGGACGCGTAAAGCGGTATTTGCCACAGGGTATACGAGATGCGAGATGGCGGTACTTTAAGTGTTCTCTAGATGGACGCACGGACGGGAGCACGGATGGACAGACAGACAGACAGGCAGACAGACAGACAGGTAGACGGACGTGTAAAGCGGCTATGTGCCACAGGGTATGCGAGGTGGCGGTACCTTAAGTGTTCTCTAGATGGACTCACGGACAGACGCACGAGCGCACAGACAGACATACTGGCAGACAGACCATCAGGTAATCGGACGTGTAAAGTGGCTAAGGGCCACAGGGTATGCGAGATGGCGGTATTTTGTATGTTCTCTAGAAGGACGCACGGACGGACAGAGAGACAGACTAGCAGACGAACGGACAGGTAGACGGACGCGTAAAGCGGTATTTGCCACAGGGTATACGAGCTGGCGGTACTTTAAGTGTTCTCTAGATGGACGGACGGACGGACGCACAGACGGACAGACAGACAGACTGGCAGACAGACGGAGAGGTAGACGGACGTGTAAAGCGGCTATGTGTTACAGGGTATGCGAGATGGCGGTACTTTGAGTGTTCCCTACATTGACCCACGAATGGACGCATGGACGAACAGACAGACATGCTGGCAGACAGAAGGACAGTAGGCGGACACGTAAAGCGGGTATGTGCCACAGGGTATGCGAGGTGGTGGTACTTTAAGTGTTCTCTAGATGAACGCACGGACGGACAGTGAGACAGACTAGCAGACGGACGGACAGGTAGACGGACGCGTAAAGCGGTATTTGCCACAGGGTATACGAGCTGGCGGTACTTTAAGTGTTCTCTAGATGGACGGACGGATGGAGGCACGGCCGGACAGACAGACAGACTGGCAGACAGACGGAGAGGTAGACGGACGTGTAAAGCAGCTATGTGCCACAGGGTATGCGACGCGCGAGATGGCGGTACTCAGAGTGTTCTCTAGATGGACGCACGGATGGACGCATGGACGGACAGACAGACAGACTGGCAGACAGACGGACAGGCAGACAGACTCGTAAAGCGGTATTTTCCACAGGGTATACGAGATGCGAGATGGCGGTACTTAAAGTGTTCTCTGGATGGACGCACGGACGGACGCACGGACGCACAGACAGACAGGCTGGCAGACAGAGGGAAAGGTCGACGGACGTGTTAAGCGGCTACGTGCCACAGGGTATGCGAGATGGCGGTACTTTGAGTGTTCTCAAGATGGATGCATGGACGGACAGACTGGCAGACAGAAGGACTGCTAGACGGACGTGTAAAGCGGCTATGTGCCACAGGGTATTCGAGATGGCGGTACTTTAAGTGTTCTCTAGATGGACGCACGAACAGACACATGGACGTACAGACAGACAGACTGGCAGACAGACACACAGGTAGATGGATACGTAAAGCGGGTATGTGCCACAGGGTATACGACGCGCGAGATGGCGGTACTATAAGTGTTCTCTAGATTGACGCATGGACGGACGCTTGGACGGACAGACAGACAGACTGGCAGACAGACGGTCAGGTAGACGGACGTGTAAAGCGGGTACTTGCCACAGGGTATACGAGATGCGAGATGGCGGTAGTTTAGGTGTTCTCTAGATAAATGCACGGACGGACGAAAAGACGGACAGAGAGACTGGAACACGGACAGGTAGACGGACGCGTAAAGCGGGTAAGTGCCACAGGGTATACGACGCGCGAGATGGCGGTACTCAGTGTTCTCTAGATTGACGCACGAACGGACGCATGGACGAAAAGACAGTCAGACTGGCAGACAGACGCACAGGTAGACGGACACGTAGAACGGGTATGTGCCACAGGGTATGCGAGATGGCGGTACTTTGAGTGTTCTCTAGATGGACGCACGGATGAAAGCATGGACGAACAGACAGACAGACTGGCAGACACATGGACAGGTAGACGGACGTGTAAAGCGACTGTGTGTTACAGGGTATGCGAGGTGGCGGTTTTTTAAGTGTTCTTTAAATGGACGCACGGACGGACGCGCGGATGGACAGAGAGACAGACTACCCAGGCAGCACGCCACCGTTGGACCAATCTTGGACCAACATCGGCTAACATCGGCACCGACGTCGGGCCGACGTCGGAAGTGCAACTTCTTCCAATGTCGGGCCGACGTTCAAGCCAATGATGGGCCGACGTTTTGCCGATGTTTTAGCCAGTATGCAAACAACATTGGGCCGACGAAGGCCCATCGTATTGCCGACAAAGCTGCCAATGTTCGGCCAACATTGGGCCATATTTCAGCCAATCACATGCCATTTTTACGCCGATGTTTGCTGCACAACGAATATTGGCTACGGATGTACGACCGACATTGGACCAATGCAGGGCCACATTGCAGCCAATCAAATGCCGTTATTACACCGATGTTTCCTGCACGACGAATATTGGCTACTGATTGGCTTGCCATTATGCAACCATTATTAGTAGGGAATTTTTCTTACCGGAAGATTTAAACAATATGCCTCGATGACCCGCTCTTGTAGCTTTGCAGCCCTGTATACTTGGGTCAACAGAAAATTGAATGCTGAGAACTGAAAGCAGTTACTCGATCTATTTCATCTTTTATACCTCATTCCCTTTGCTAACACTAGAATTGTAGTTTATTTTTTTACCAATTTATCTTTTGCAATAGCGAGTGCTTTATTTGGTACTGGTAATTGGTACAGCAGATCGAAAAAAGTCGTTAGGAAGTAAATGTTGAAAGCGTATGTCCCCCACTTGCAATCCCCACATATGTCCCCCACATGGTAATCGAGAATATTCATAGTTTAGAGCATTTTTTTGTAACTAAAACATGGTGATGGTGCTTCCGGATCAGCATAAGCTAGCCGAACAGTGCACCACCGACAGTCTGCAGACTATTTATTCTTTGTTTTTTTATTTATTTGGTACAATAAAAAATGTATACAATTAAAAATATATATACACAACTAAAAAGGCCCGCTCTACTGCAGGTCAGGTTGCGTTGGGGGCACAGTGACAGTGGTGCTGTCAAGGACCTGGCTGCTGTGGCTGGGCAGGAAGCCAGCTGCCGCGAGCAGCCGATCATCTGCACTCTGAGAGTGGGGATCATCGGGCTGCTCCACAACAAATGCTTCTCTGAAGCGCCGCTTCCTGCCCCCACAGCGATCACCAGACCCTGGCAGCCACCTCTTAATAAAGTTGAGGGCCTCCGCCTGGTCGCACCCTGCTTTTGGCAGATGACATCTGCATACAAGAACAGAAATACCATAGTACACATGAAGCACTGCAGTACAGAGAATACACAAGGGTACACACACATAAAACAATGAACAAGTCTAACCTGTCAATAATCTACAGAGCCTCAGGTTCACAAAGGCCCTTTTCCCTTTTCTGCCATGAAGGCTGTACAGCACTTGCACGTCATGTGCCAATAGAGCCTTCATGGCATTCACACCAATTTCTCGGAGGCCACGTCCCCCAATCTGCAGGAGGTGCTTGCGCTGTAAAAAAATGCAAGAAGCATAGATGGGGTAAACGCAACAGCACATCGAAATGTTTTCATGATAAAAATCTGCAAGAAGAGGACACTGAAAACAACAACTTGAATTTTTGGGCATCACAACATTTCATTGTTTTTTTACGCTAACTTCAACTCACTTGACCTAAAATGATTTCCACATCAGCCCTCTCACACTCAGTGTGAGAACCTTTCAGAGTCCTTCTCTGAATGCAGTTTCGCTGTTATGAAATCAAATACAACACCGTTATAACACTTAATAAATATTGATTCTAGCTATGAAATAGTATAATTACTTTGTACAGTGCTCAAATTCCAATACACGTTTCTTCGAGGTTACAATGTCTTTGCCTGAATGTTTCCCAGGAGTAGCTTCTACAGGTGAAAAACGATAAAATATGTGGAATTCAAAAAGAAGCTTGGACATGTTTTTAATCAATGCATTGTAAGCAGAGCACAACAAGATAAATGAACATGATCAAGGCGTACTAAGAGGCAACCTTAGAGCAACCAAATCTTAGTCATAGATGAAACTGATAGAAAAATAAAGGTTGCACTAGATGGTCGCACCATTTGCTGTTTATATTTTTCTGTGATAGCCAACAAAGAGGCATGTCGCTATAGAAATATCATCACAATAAACAAAGGTGCATTTTTCTTCACACTGCGAAATTGAGTGCGTGTTAGATTTTTAAAAAAGTAAGAAATCGGCTAACACAAGGCAGGGTGAACTGTAGCTCAATGTAGAGAGAGCCGTAGCGGACACGAAATAGGGTGATAAATGAACAAAATTACTGAATGTCTGTTTTAAGCAGGCTATTGCTAGTCACTGCCCATCAAACACATGATGCCGCCTACATCGTCTGCTAGGTTAGGACCGTTCACTCGGACTTCACAGACTATAGTAAATACAGTCGAATCTCATTAATTCCAACACACTTAATTTGAACTGACGCTGTGGTCGTATCAAAGCTATACCGCGCTCCGAAAATGCTCTCAGCATCCCGCCCAATCCTGCGGTGGCACTTCAGAAACCTCATCGCTGTGCTTGAAGAAGAAAATGAAAGAAGACTGCGGTGGAATGTTTGCCAAATGCCAATCTGCAACATTCCTGTGCCCCGCTTCGGCTTTTTCCGTCCCTGCCACGTACGTAGAGACCCTTCTCCTCTTAACAATGCGCATGAAGAGAAAGAGGGGGAAAAAGCTGTCGCAGAGAGTTGGCTCCCTCATGCCGATCTGCAACGCGCCGGTGTCACGCTTCCATGTTTTTCGTTCCTGCTTTGTAGAGACTCTTCTCCTTTCAACATCGCGCATGAAGAGAGAAAAAAAAAGCTGCCGAGGAGTGTTTCTCTCTCGAATGCCGATCTGCTTCTCTTCAGGCGGAGACGCTCCTCCATTCTCATCATGTGCTGGCCACGCTCCGGCTGCAGCGCAAATGGTAACAGTGGAAACACAGTTGTCTTCGAAGAGTGTCAGCATTGGACATTGCCGCGCGCAACTTCTTTTGCCAGGAGAATACTGAAGCCGAAGTACAAATGCTTTGCAAACTGCACGCAAAACTTGACTCGTTGCAAGGCCAACGTGTACAGACATGTATTGACTACTTTAATTAATGACGGATGTCCTGTAATTTGTGAATAAAACTTCTCCATGCACATGCATCACTGCATGGTGAGCCCTCCGCTCGTTTACCGTACTTACTCTATTCTACCGCGCCCTCGATTGTAACGCGCGCCCGGTTTCCACGACAAAAAAAAACTAAGACATCGGTTGCAATGCGCTCCCTTTTTTCTCGTTGGCCCGCTTGATCACACCACTCGCGAAAACGACTCTTTTAGATGCGGAAGCATCTTATACTCGCGCCTTGTAGTGCGCCGTCCGCGCTGTCCGCACCGCTTCTCGAACATTCGACAGCTGACGCGCGCGCATGCGCCGTCGCGCCGTCGCCCACCATCTGTGCCGCGCGCGCTTCTCCTTCGAGAACATTCGACAGCTGACAGCGCATGCGCCGTCGCGCCGTCGCCATCTGTGCCGCGCGCGCGCTTCTCCTTCGAGAACATTCGACAGCTGACAGCGCATGCACCGTCGCGCTGTATATATACTCAAGGTCGGCGCTCGCTCGCTCAGTTGCCGCTCGTCCGTTGGTTTGTACGGCGCGTCGACGTCCGAAGTCGCCGTGAAATGAATGCCAACGAATCCACAAACAGAATGATCGACGTCCCTTCGACCAGCGCCAGCCAAACTGTTGGCGGAACCGCTTCCGCATCCTCCTCAGTGTTCTCCCGAGGGATGCTGCGGGCAATTTTTTTGAGAGCGTCTTCCGTTTAAATATGAAGTACGGGGGAAGCTTATGCCTATCTGACGTGCAACAGAGCATTGCTGTCACTCTAGTTTCACCGTGGCCCGATGTCAGTACACAAACTTGCTTCGCCCCCTTCTCCTAGACGATTGTGGTGCCAGGCATGTCGAAGTAAAGAGGCGTGTGATCGGCATTCCCGATTTGCCCAAGCAGGTAGCCGTTGTTGTGCCGCAAGTTTAGGAGGAACCTCTGAAGACTCTGAAGCTTTTCTTCGTACTCCTCCGGCAACTTCCGGCATATGCCCGTTCGCCTTCGGAGGGAAAAGCCTTTTCTCTTCATAAAGTTTGTTAGCCAGCACCTGCTCGCTTTAAAATGGCTCTGCATTAGCCCTTTTTCTAAGGCTAACTGCATAGCCTGCACTTGGAGCAGTTCTGTCGTCACGGGCCGCTGTGCCGCTCACTGCTTAATCACATACTCGCCGAGCAGCTCTTCAATTTGTGGAAACCGACCCTGCTGTGGTCCACTGAAGCCTTTGCGTGAATCTTTGCTGTCGACAATATTCTGCTTTTGTTTCCGCCAGTCCCGCACGCACGTTTCGGGAACTCCGAATGACCACGATGCGACCCGATTTCTGTCCGTTCCGGCACACGCGACGACTTGTCTTTTAGAAGCAGCATTGTGGTGCACTCGTCGAGTTTTTGGAGTCGGCCCTACCATGCCGTCGAAGCTAATGTACTACAAGATGACGAACTCCTCAGCACACGTATGAAGTGCCGCGCATGGGAAACACATAGGCAGAAATGACCGACGCGCCAGGCCGACGCCCATAGGGGGCGGCCCTTTTGTAAGTGGCGATGGCAATAGAATGACCATATTCATTTTTTTTCGTACTCAATTCCAACGCACATGCGATTTATGAACTCTCTTAACCAGAAAAAAGGTGCGTGTTAGATTCAAGTAATTATGGTAACTTTTATTATTTTGAACTTCTTTTATTTGAACAAATTTTCTGGCCTCTTTGAGTACGAATTATTCATATTCGACTGTAGTACAGTGGCTCATGAGATAACCTGACTAGTTTCTTTCCCGAAACACAGTATCTTAAAGCAGTACTAAATTTCTGCATGTTACATAGGCATATTAAAAAGCAAGAAATACACACTAAAGCCGCAGCCACAGCTTTACTCTGCACAGCTGCCTCTGCTGCCTCCACTTCTCCAATTGTACCAGCAGGCAGCCGGGGAAGGTCAGAGGGGCACTGTGCTGGCTGGGCGTGCTGAGGCACGGACAAGAGCCGTACCTTGTGCTTCAGCAGTCGCACCTCCTGCAGAACCTCTCTTTGTTGCTGCCGGATGCCAAGTTGGATCCGCAGGATCCGTAGCAATAGAGCTGAAACATACAAGAGTACATACCATATTTACTCGCACAATTTGCATCCTCACATAATTTGCTCACCAGTATAATTAGCCAGCCTGCTTTACTACAAGAAACTTTTTGCTCGCATACATTGCCCTCCCCGACAAGCCCGAGCCACCTTGCCAGCACACACACAGACACATTTGACTTCATGATGCTCTGGTCAGGCACATCTCTTGTCGAGCAGGCGAGTGCAGTCTTACACAGAATGGACTGAGTGCAAGGTCCCTTCTTCCATGAACTTTTATGCTTTCCCTAGAATATCGAACTTGAAAACTGAAACCTGTTTATGTGTAGTCCGAAATGCCTAAAGATTTGCCTCCTATCTTCCCACCTCTTCCACGGCAAGAATGTATTCCCGAGACACAGCACAGATGTTGAACGCGTGCAAGGACCTGTCACATCAACTAGATGAGGCAGGTTTTCGCCCTCATTTTTTTTCGGTTTCGGCATCTGGCCATTGCGCTTTTACCGTTCCTTGTGATAGGCTACAATAATTATATACGAGGCAGATTGCTGTTATAAAGCTTACCGAAGAAAACTGAAACCGTGCTACCGCTAAGCACATCAGCGTGGAGTTCTTCGACATGCAATATTCAGTATGGGAGCCAGCAGAAGAGTGCGTTGAATAACACTTAGCATAGAAGCTTGGGTGTGTTGGTTAGATATCGGAGGGAACACAACGCAATAGAAGACTGGGACAAGGAATGGACACACACACATATGAAGGGCGACACACACAGCACTGTGTTGGCATCGCGCTTCCTTGTCTGCATCTTACTTTACGTTGGGTTCCCGACAATTATTGGAGAGTACTTATGTTCTCTGGCATAACCCTGTCGTGGGAACTGGTTTTTGTGAGCACTGTTCGGAAGAACTTCAAGAAAATGGGGGCATTTGAACAGGCTTAGCAAACAAATGACAATCCGCTTTGAGACAGCTGTGACAGCGCCTGCAACATATATTCCCAGTTGAGCTTTTAGGCCAGCGATTCCTACTAGCTTCGCACATGACCGGATTGACAAAAAAAGTACACATAATACGCGAGTATATACCGCATTTGACTCTGTAGCTTTGATGAACCAGGCAGATACACAAATTTATCCAAAACTTCATTGATTCTGTTGCAAAATTATTCAACAAACAAATTGCGATGTTATCCATGTTACTATACGATTGTGGCACTTTACTATTGCAGCTTTCAAGGAGGCACACATAGTGCAGCGTTAGTTCACCACTCGCAGTTAATTGTATGCAGTAGGTTGCTCACAGCAACTGACTGCATGCAATGGTGAACATCTTTCATGCTTGCACCGCTGTTTCAGCATGCTGGCTGCTTCCCATATGGCTATCAATTGATGTTCACAAAATTGGGAAGATGAAGAAAGACTACACAGTGCCCTCTGGCCACCCTATACTCCAAACCTCCAGCCAACAAACAAACAAAAGAAACAGAAGTATGCAAATGAATATTATTGCTAATGCAGCTGGAATGGAGTGTAGTTTTCACCAATTCTGTGTGTTAAGTCAATATGGAGTGAGTTAACTCCATAAAGTAGCTTTTCTCAAAACAGTGTTCACTCTATTGTGACACAAGGAGTGACTTCATAGCATCTAGAAGGAAAAATAGAATCTTCAGTATTTGATAGAAATGTGAGGCTCTACCTAAAAACAACAATAATCTGGAAAAACAACTCATTACACTCGAAAAAAAAGGTAGCACAGTTGATCCCCTTTACAAGAGACACTGATGTAACAGACAAACGGGGATAAGAGGCACCAGTGTGCAGGCTGACATTTGGCCCATCATGCATCGGGCACTCCGTAGATGCGCCTGTGCAGCCGGGAGCCCTGCAGTCAAGCATGCTGAGCAAGACTGTTGACTACTGTACAATGACACATTGCCACGAAATTTCAAAACTTCATTTCACAGACTTCTGCAAAAGCTTCTTACACTCTTGCATAATTTTTGCACAAGCTTCTCTCATTCTTGCGTGATTTCCGTCAGAACATATAAGTGTTGGAAGTTGTGTGTCCCCAAAAACTTGCACAATACAAATAGCATACAGTAAAGTCTATCACTTAATACGTGCATAGTGTAACAATGAAAGGAAACTCACGCATGGTTTGCTCCGAGCCTTCCCCGTGCGGTGCCTCCTTGAGCCTTGGAGAGCACTACAGCTAGAGCAAAGAAGCATCAATCCAGTGTTAATGGCAGGTTAACAAGACAACAAAACTAACCCCCATATTCATAAACGCTCCCCGACTCGACTTTCACCCTTCACTTGACAGAGTTGAGCACTGTGCCGCTGCTCGTTTGAAAGCGACGCTGCGCTACTCAAGAATCACAGCAGATTATTGCTGACATGCAGCAATTTTCTCTGCTTAGAGATGGCGCTCCCATCAGCCATCTCAAGTGAAGGTGAAGCGTTGAGTGGAGGGACGTTCTAGAATACGGGGGTAAGATTGGTTGCAAGAACACTACAATAGACACACTTAATTTTTACACTTCATCTATATTGTACAGCTACACACATTCTGCATCCTTATAATGCAACATATACATACAGGCTTATAAAGTAAACACTGTAGGCTGCTCAAATAACACCTACACAAAAAAATTACCCTAAAGTGGCCATGTGCAAAGTACTTTTATTTGAAACTATCAAAACTTTTGCGGTGATGGAGAATAAATAAGACAGGTTATGCTTGGAGGCACATGAGACCTTCGCAGCTTTCATAAAGTACAAAAAACAATATGGTATGTGTGTGTGTATGTACGCATGAAGCTTCAGCCTTTACATACGGTTTCTTGAAAGAATCGACTATGAATTTTATGGCACCTGTGTCCCTCAGCGCAATTGAAAGCCTGCTGATCAGTGTGTGCAATTGTGGAATAGTTACATGGAAAATGGCGTGAAACACCTAAAACCAAATTTTTCTAGCTAGGAAATATGCAGCTGTGTATACACAACACATGCTGCAAACAGTGGGAGGTGACAACAAGAGTGATTTGAGTGTAAGGGGCAGTATTCCGCATTCATGCACCCCGCAATTTTCAACTGTTATCCAAAAGCAGCACCACTTCAGCGTGCTACTTTTTTTTACATCATAAACAGCACGGAATACAGCGAGGATGAAAACAACATATGCAATTAAATTTTGAGCCCTATTTATGGTGCGCATGATTGATTGATTGATATGTGGGGTTTAATGTCCCAAAACCACTATATGATTATGATAGACGCCGTAGTGGAGGGCTCCGGAAATCTAGACCACCTGGGGTTCTTTAACGTGCACCTAAATCTGAGCACACAAGCCTACAACATTCCCGCCTCCATCGGAAATTCAGCCGCCGCAGCCGGGATTCGAACCTGCGCCCTGCGGGTCAGCAGCCGAGTACCTTAGCCACTAGACCACCGCGGCGGGGATGGTGCGCATGAAAAAAAATATAGGCCTTTGTACAACGACGAATTCGTAATTTGCCTTCACGAACCTTCTGTTAGGCTGCACCACATACAGATTTTTTGTGGCTTTCAAAAGAGATTTGAAAAAAAAATAATAACCGTGTTTACTCTCGTCATGAGCGCACTCACTAAGTCACCCTCATTTCAGTCGCCAAAATTTTGTTTTTTTTTCTTCCACATAAACACACACCTTACGTTCATCCGCTGAAGTCCCACGGGCTCCCCCCCCCCTTGCCGCCTTCGATCGCTGCCACGTGCCATTTTATTTTTGTTTCTATTTGTTCACGGAACGTCCCCTGTCTTTTAGATGCGGAGAATCTTATACTCGCGCCTTGTAGTGCGCCGTCCGCGTCGTCCGCGCCGTCCACACCGCTTCTCGAACATTCGACAGCTGACGCGCGCGCATGCGCCGTCGCGCCGTCGCCCACTCTTCCACCATCTGTGCATCCCTTCCTCCTCTGCACACCGCGCGCGCTTCACTCCTCCACCATCTGTGCACCCTTCCTCCTCTACACACCGCGTTCGACATCTACAATTCTCCTGATTCTCCAGTGGACGCGCATGTGGCGTCGCGCTTCGAGAACATTCAACAGCTGACAGTGCATGCGCCGTCGTGCTGTATATATACTCAAGGTCGGCGCTCGCTCGCTCAGTTGCCGCTCGTCGGTTGGTTTGTACGGCGCGTCGACGTCCAAGGTCGCGGTGAAATGAATTCCAACGAATCCACAAACATAATGATCGACGTCCCTTCGACCAGCGCCGCCCTTTCGCATACGTGTGTACGTGTTCACTCATTTAACACCCCCTCCTACAACCACGTTAACCAATTTAGCCATCGACCCAAGTAAGTCGCAATTTAACACCCCATTTCACAACCACGTTAACCAATTTAGCCATCGACCCAAGTAAGTCGCACTTTAACACCCCGTTAACCAATTATATGGTCCGCATCCTCCTCAGTGTTCCCCCGAGGGAAGCTGCGGGCAATTTTTTTTAATTATCTCCTGTAACATATGTGGCATTATCTTGTCCCCGAGGTGCTACAGGTGCTCTGCTATGTAGATGCACCATTAAACTAGTATTTTTGATCAACTGTGCATTTCTGATGTTTACCTTGCAAGTACGTAAAACTGGCATGCTTCTTGATATACGATACACATGTGGCTTGTCTCACTTTGAAGGAAAAGTTAGCATACAATGGTGTAAATGCTTAGAATTTGAAGTATTGAGGCAGCAGCACACCGGAGATGATCATATGGTAAAGAAACAAGTGCTGCCTTATTACTGGCAAGTTGTCACTTATATGTACAAATAAATTTTGCGAGCTAAAAAAAGTACAAAAGCACAGCGAGGCTATGATGTGGTTCAACCTGTGGATTCGCTTCATTTATCACGCCATATGATGAAGCTTCCTTTGGTAAAACTGCTCAGATAAGAAAAAAAGTTTGCTGTCCAATACAGCAACTATACAAAGTGTGCACGTGCATCTCGCAGCGCCTTTTCGTCACTTCCGCAATGCGCCACCAACATGCCCGGGCACCAACCGAATCTATCGCCTACAACTGCCATGTTGTCTCCTCGTGCTTGCACCCGTTTAGTTTTGCCTCACGATGCAAGTTTGAGAAATTATGAGCTGCTAGTGAGGCAAGTTGATTTAGTAGTCCACGCAGAGGGAGCAGAGCTTAGGGTGTTTCTTCGCTGAAAGTTATAACCTGAAATTGAGAACGCACATTCCGATTTTCCTAAAAGTACCAGCGTACTTGGCTGGTGCAGATTAACAAAAGCTACTTGAAGAAACTTTGCAATATTTGCATCTTGAGGTGCAACTTCATTATGGGTAAGTGCCATAGCCAAGTATTTACCTGCAAACAGATATAGCTTACCAAGATACCGTACATACAAACTTGTCCGCAGTTAAAATCATGATGGCGAGGAAGGCGGTTAAAATCGTGATGGCGATCGCGGAGATTTGGTATTGCATTGAAACAAACTATAAAGAATGGGAAACAATATTAGTTCACTTTGAAGTATAGCCGATCGGTTTAAGTTGGGCGTCAGGATTTATTTTAATTAGTCAATTAATTCTATACACGGTCTCTATCATGTTCAGTGACTCCACTGTACATTAGCGTACAACAAAAGCAAAATACAAAGTGAAAAGTGTGTTAAAGCATACGCGAAAAATAAAGTGATGACTGGCATTACCGCAGCACACACCATGCAAAGTCGCTATCTGCCTTGTATAATATTTTCCTCGACTATTTCCACAAATTGCAATCAAAGAGGCTCAAGCTCAACATCAGCACTGTTTAAAACACTTGGGGGGGGGGCATTGCTACTTTGGTGGCGTAGGCCGTGACAATATATTCATAATATTATATCTCTTGTAAACTTGCCTAGCTCTGCACGACTAGTTTTCGATGGGAGCAGCTGCGCTTCGCACATCCACTCTTAAAATTGCGGCTCGAGAGATTTTGAGCTTTCACTTGTTTTTGGGCCAGGCAATATGTAGTGAAAGCAAGATAATAGGCTCTCATAGGTTGTGGCGGGCAGCCGGTGTACGCCGTGGCTGGTATATGTGTCACACATCTTGATTATCTGGTCTTGTATCGAGTGAACGAGCGAGGCCTTCCTAATCCAATGAGCTCGTTAAAATAAGACAACAAAAAACCACAATGCTTCCACATCGTTCACAGCAACAGATGACGAGCCCCCAACCAACCGCACTGCAGCTCGTGAACTGCCGTAGGTACCCAGGGAGTTACCCGGGCATGGCGGGAGAGGGCGACAATGGCAGAAGTGACATCACAAGAACACTATGTATAAAGGGGACATTTAAAGACTTTTTTCCCATTTCTAAACTTCATGCACTGTTCTGTCACAATTTATAGCTCAGAATAGTTGTATTTTGAAAAGGGCACTAATTCATAAGCCCAATGGTTTGAGGATGGGTGCATTTAGGGGGCCCATTCTACGTTTTACTTATGCCCTTCAAGAACTTGCTCACAGGGCCAAAGTCCTGTTTCAGAAAGAACACGCTAGTGCGTGGCCAGCAGTCCGTCAAGCATTAGTGGTGGTGATATTTGGAAATGCAGCGCATGAGCATCCTCATCTGCTACTTCTCTGCTCATGCTCTCGGGGCTTACTTGCGAGGCACGGTCCTTCGCACTTTTCATTTTCACACTGTAAATCAACTGATACCAACTCTGCCTTCCATTATTTAATAAACCAATATTTCATGGTCACGAGGACGAGCTTAAAATGTTTGCTACATCAGACCTGAACAGCATTTTGAGTCATCCAAACTTGCTAGTTGCAGCGAGCATTATGCGAAAAATATGATGTGCTTTAACGGTGACAACTTGCAAAACACTTCAGCAACGATTAAAATGATGCATTTTTTGTGCTGACAGGAAATCCCTGAAGCAGGAGGCACTGAGCTAGATAAATTGCGCAGCTAAAATACGGATGCGCTTTCCAATGCTGTCATGCGTACAGGCGGAGAAATGGCAGACAAAACTGGGCGCACCCCGATTCTATGCGCATGCGTTCCATTCACAAGCCTCGCTGCCAGTTAGCACCACATGGCTCACTGTCCATGAGCTCGCTTGTTTCCTGTAACAGTGGACTATACTGTACACCTATTTAAAAACGAGGATAGAATGTATATAATGCAGTATCTGATGAAGCCATGACGATGTGTTGCTGATGAAATCTGGAACTCTAGTTAGTACCCTTATTGTTAACCAACAAAAAGATTTTCGACTGAAATGATGGCATCTACACCTGCCCTTAAAGGGACACTGAACAAAGTTTTTGTCGCCGAGATTTTCAGCCAAAGCAAAAGATTGGGCCATAAAATTCATAGACAATAATAATTTCAAGCAGAAACTAGGAAAACATACTGAATTTAATGAGCCTTCTACAAAATGCCGCGTCTAGCTCTTAGACACGGCGTTTTCTAAAAGGTCGCGACATTTATTTTTCAAGTTTTTTTTGTTATTCAAGACAAATCTACGGTGCATTGTTCACAGAAAACAAAATTGCCTCGGTAAGATTTCTTTGCGAACAGCTTACTAATTTTAAGGCAGGCACGTTGATTCGTGAACTGAAGGATGCGAGTGATCGATCTTGCCTGCTAGTGGCTAGGCGACAAAGGCTTTACCTCATGTCCTGGTGTAGCTAAGTCACGCAAATGGAGCAGAAAATGTGCATTATCATTTATTTCACCTAAATATCACACGTATGTGACTCATTACCGGTGACAGGTGATCAGGATGAAGTCGACAATTTGCAAATCTGAACAAGAATTCACACGAATGAAAAACCAACCTATACTCACGTGCACGGTGAAGTCGAACATGTCGTCCGTCAATGTTGTCGCTGATGACCGAAAAAAGAGAAGATGCCCGAAGAAAAGAGAAGAAAAGGTCGTCTCTTTCTATAAAGTCGGTGGAACTGCCAGAACGGCCAACACAAAAGGCATCGGGTTGACATTCCTCCATCTGGGCATCAGTCGCTCCACCCGGGCGTGCAGCTGCTACTGGTTCTACTACTATGGTGGCTAGCCACCATACTACTGCTATCTTCTTCTCCGTGCCTCTTCCCGACATTGCAGTGTTGCTGCCATACTCGCGAACCTTTTTAAATTAAAGCACGCAATCATGTATCATCGTGCGCCATACTAAACTTAAAAACAGTGCGCCGGTTCATGAGATCACGAAGCGCGGTCCACGTCATCACAAGAGCTATTAAAAAAATGAAACAAAGGAAACAAAAATGTATAAAATATTTTGTCTCAATACGATCCGCAATCCAGTTTCCTGCAGCGGCTTTTGGCTCTGAATGAACGGCCAAGCCAGTGCCAAGCCAAGCTTGCGTCCCTGATCAGCTGTTTGTTTCCATCGAGAATTCAACAGTGAACTGGCAATTTGTATAGATGATATTGCTAAAGGGCTTGAAATTGAATATTTCTCTACGTACTACTGCTGTACTTTTCCTCTCTGTTTCCTGATCACAGTGATGAGATTGAGGAGGTTACAATTTAGAAAACAGCAAGTGCAGCTCAAGCATTGCTAGTATCGCTGTTTCGGTAATAAAATGCTACAAAGATTTTGCACCGCGACCTGCTTGCCGTGTTCGAGCACCCAGTAGAAATTTACGGTGCCGCGTTTGAAAGAGTTGAATAAAATTGCAATATTACGAAAGAAAGGCTCTGAAGCAACATCGCATTTTATCAGGCCTACACCTCCCACACCTAGACGAGTAAAACTCGTCGATATTATCTTGCAAAGCTGTGTATAATATTTAAAACACATTTTTTAGCGCACGATGAATTGTTCTCTCATGTGGATTCTCCATTTGGTACTGTCATGTTAACTTACAAAGGCAACTTTCCATATTTAGTCACTTTAGATGTTGCAAAAGCTTGACACGTGGTGTGTATGCCATACTGATAATTCTCCTCGTAACCTGGGTCCGCCTCTTTAAAGAGCGTCGCATTTTATTGTTCGCAATTGTGTTGTTTTATTCTGTAAGCGAGCTGCGTGATTTCATAAATATTCACGAGTGTTCCCTGACTATACAAACGCGTGCGTCTTATTTGGTGCGGTGCACGTTTGTATGTAGCAAAAAATGTCATTTCGTCAGCGTGTGTCTGCATACACTTGCATGCCCTGCAGTACGTGTACATAATTGATGCAGTAAGGACTGCAATGCATAGCCTTGCATGGGACATATATTCCATGCACCCTCAGAGAAATGTTGTTTGTTATGAGCCTACTGTTTATCATTACGTTTTTTTTCGTTAAAGTTTCATCTCCATATAAAGCAGCTGTATACAGGCACGAGCTTCAGCAGCTTCCTCGTTGTTCCATTTTAAATAAAAACACCAAGCCTACCCGATTCAATGAACTGTTTGCTATCATTACTGTTATGTGTTCTACGATGTACACAAGGACAGTAGTATACAAAAAATAGGGAGGGAATTGAATGCCCTGCCTGCATGGCTGCGCCATTTCACAAGATCAGGCGCTGCGCTGTGAAGCTTCCTACCGGCCTGCAGAAATTCAAGGGAGCGTACAATAGCGTGGTTCAAGAGGACTTGTGGGGAATACTAGACACACTGGGTGTAAAAGATGAAGTCACTAATCGTTTAAAGGAAGTCTATAAAACTAACAAGGTAGTTAAAAAGTGGGAAAACAGGTATCCAAGCCCACAGTGGTGAAACGTGGACTTAGGCAGGTGTGACCACTGTCACCCTTCTTATTCATGATGTACCTACAAGGATTAGAGGCCAAATTAGAGGCAAGGGGACTTGGCTTCAACCTCTCTTTAGTCAAACAAGGAAAACTCATTGATCAGGCACTACCAGCATTAATCTACGCAGATGATATAGCGCTAATGGCCGACAACAAGGGAAGATTTGCAGAGGTTGATGGACATCTGCGGTAATGAGGGAGATAGGTTAGATTTTAGATTCAGTTAGGAAAAATCAGTAGTCATGATTTTTAATGATAACAAAGGTAGTGAGCTTAGAATACAGGAAGTCACGCTAGAGATAACAGATAAATACAAATAACTGGGCGTATGGATAAGCAATGGGACCGAGTACCTGAGGGAACACGAAATATGCGTGACGACTAAAGATAACAGGAATGCAGCAGTGATGAAAAATAGGGCACTGTGGAATTACAATAGGTATAAAGTTGTGAGAGGAATATGGAAAGAAGTCATGGTTCCTGGGCTGATGTTCGGCAACCGCGGTTTTGTGCATGAGGTCAGAAGTTCAAGCAAGATTAGAAATTAGGCAACGTGAAATATGTAGGCTTGCTTTAGGAGCTCACGGGAATACACCAAATCAGGCAGTACAAGGTGATATGGGATGGACATCATTTGATGCAGGGAAGCTAGCAGCAATATAAAATTTGAGAAGCGATTGAGAGAAATGGGGGAGGAGCGTTGGGCTATGAAGGTTTTCAGCTACTTGTACATGAAGAATGTCAATACAAAATGGAGGAAGCCGACCAGGAAATTGACTGGTAAATACTCAGAAAACAGCAAATGGCCCAAACCAGAAAGAACTAATCGGTTAAAAAGGAACTGCAGGAAACGGAGACTGACATGTGGAGAATTGGCATAATTAAGAAGTCCGCACTACAGATCTATCGAACTTTTAAGCAGGAAATTGCCAAAGAAAGAATCTATGATAATACTCAGGGTAGTTCTCTACTGATTGAGGCCAGGACGGGAGTATTGCAAACCAAGACATATCGGGCCAAATATGAGTAGAGGTAGACACAATATGCATGCGTGCGAAGAGAAGAAAAACTGCCGAACACTTGACAATGCTCTGTAAAAGGCTTCACCTTATAGTTTCAA